>OZ018391.1:60306405-60355533 GCA_963969525.1 Ontholestes murinus | reverse complement strand
CATTATTTTAGCGCGCATAATTGTAAAATTTTATTATACAGGTAATAAAGGAAAAATTCTCAATTACCGGGAAGGCCTAGAGATTAGTAAAGCCCGAGCAGCAGGCAAAAACGTGGTCAACGATAATGAAGAGCTCTGGATTTCCCCAATTTCGAACGCCCTTATTACCTGACACCTTTATATAAATATGAAAAAACTATATTTGTACATTATTCTTGATAATGGCCCAGTGCCGAAACTAGTCGAATACAAAATAAACAATTTAGTGAAACAAACCAAGTGAATTTTTTCAACAACCTATTATTAACACAATGTTTCACCAAGTGAAAAATGAGAATCAAATACAAGATATACATTTTATGTTACATTTATAAAATAACTTGTAATCACTTTCTCCACTCCACAGTTTATTTTTATTTTGCTAAATGTACATTTCGTTTACTAGATTCAAAATTTTTCAATAGCTGTACAAGAGTAATTAAGCAAAAGAAAAATAAACTGTAGAGAAAGTGATTACAATTTATTTTATATTGCATTATCTTCACGTAACTCATCAATCAACAATTAATGTTACATTTTTACTCTAGTTTATTTCACATAGGTACTTACAATTCTCGCTAAAAAACGTAGAAAGCATTATAATGGATTACTAACCATCGTCATTATTTTGTTTTATATACATTTTTAATTTGAAATGTCTGTGTATGTTTGTTGGATTCCGTGCGCAATTCGTGCGAGTAGAAAATTTGAATAAGCGGAATATTTTCGGCTGGTTGATAATGATGTGTTAAATATTTATGGAAAAGGCAGCAAAAAAACGCCTCGTGCAATTTATTACACTGGTGTCATGTAAATTCAGCTCAGTTTATATGCAAATTTTTAAGTACTTTTTATAAAATAATCGAATAGCTTTTATTATGAAAAGTAATCAATACTGACGTATACGCTTTTAATGAAAAATGTATAAAATGTTGTTAATTTACTAGTTCTTATATTATTATTATTCCTAATTTTTCATCTTTATTGAAAACATTATATTTCACTCATGCATAGTGAACTATTGTAATGTTAAATATTTAAAGTGCTTATATTTAGAATAACAATAGTTCACTATGCATAAATGAAATATAATGTTTTCAATAAAGAACAAAGAATTAAGAATAATAATATAAGAACCGAGATTAATGGCCACTTGAACTTAACTCTCGTTAAATTTTTTGATTAACTAATCCTGATCAACTTTAACCAGAATATTTCTGTTGCACTGTCGGCTTATTAAGTAACCACCGATCACAGAGTAATAATATAGAGAGCACACGTCTTTATAGCGTTTTCATTTTTATTTTTGGTATTTTTATGCCGTACAATTGAGAACAATGGCGCGACTGGATACTTAACCTATATATAAAAATGTCTGACAAATGTACACAAATAACTTCACGATTATAAACGTCCTGAAGTTAGTCGCTACGTTCTTGGCACGTTAACCGGCCAAAATTGGCTGGTTAAATATTTAATCATTGATTAACTTTTAATCAATGGTTATGTAGCTGGGGTGTAAGTGGGCATTAATAATATTAATTATCTACATTAAAATTACTGTTGGTAATATTATATATTTAATGGTGTTCCAGTTCAACAGTGAATCAAATTTGATTTAATTTAATTGTCAGTAATTTGTTCATTCAATTAGGAATATTAGTATAATGTTTAGAAAATAAATATCATTTTAATTATGTCTCTATCTCTAACGGAGAACTGGAGGTTCAAAAACTCAATTGTAACATTCCATTTTACAGTAAGAGTTTCTATCATATAAATGCTCCTCGAACTTCAGGAGCTATCAACTGGGCAGAAATCTTCAAAAATCTGCTTCTTTTTAAAGAAACTAGTTGAAGTTGACTCTATTAGTATGACCTTCACCAAAATCTTTGCCAAGTCGATATAGAAACCTTTTTGTATTTCTTCGATTTTCACGATCTTGACTATTAACCAAACTTGTGTCTTAGAAATCCGCACATCAACACCCCAAATATTTCCTTCGTCTGTCGTTTTGGAATTCGAGCGGGCTCATTGACCGAATCCATGAATTATAGCTTCACGTGCACGCAAATTATGATGTTCACACAATGGACGTAAATGAAACTCTCGATGGAAGTCGGCGATCTATATTTCTGGAGTACATTTTGAATTTTCAGGACTACAACAACCATACCCGTCGTAGGAGTATTATACCATTAAGCCAAAAGGGGAACAGAAGACATAGCTTTCACGAACCTCCGGACAACTGGGATATTTGTTGCATTTAACATAATAAATAATATTTTGGTTGCCATTTTTTAATTAATTTAATGCTTTAAGATGATTTTAACGTTATAATCAACAGATTCTCTAACAGAAACAGAAAATCCCGTTTAGAGTTCTTTAACAGCTTTAGATACCTAAAAATCCTACTTTCTAGACTTCGATTTCAAATCACAGGCCTGACGTTTTCAACATATTCGTTTTCTGAAACGTCAAGATAATTTTAGATCTTGCATTTTTATTTATTATTATATATAGAAATATACTTATAGTTAAGTCAAGAGAAAAATAAAATCAAAATATAATTACTGAACAAATAAACATAATATAATGGCGTTCAGTTATAGAAAAACAATAACCAAGACCGTGCCCTTGAATCGATGAAATAATTAATCAAACTCTGTTTGGTTCGTTCGGACTCTTAAGCAAAAATTAAACGATTCAAGGTACCAAAGGTCGCGTTTAAATCTACAAGGTTGGGGAAGTTGCTGGTTTGTTATACTACCCTAAACCCTAATGATAATAATTACGAAATATTTTCGTGTTTTTTCTAATTACCTAATGATAATGTCGACTTTGACACCGAAATCGGGACACCGTTTACATTTACATAGGAGGACCTGCCTTCCGGCCACCTCCAAAGAACTTAACGAGCTTATAAAGCAGCTCAAAATATCTGGAAGCTTCAGATATCAATGGTATTTCTACTGCTATTGTGAAAACCTCGCTCACAAGTTTAGATCATTAGTACATCGCAAAAAGCCGCAATGCGTTTTGGATGTTTCGCTTAGATTGAAAGCTAAACGCAGCAACCAGCATCCTCAAGAGATGTAAATGTACTATACCAAATTCTAACGGGTGTCCAACAATTATTGCAGTCCCGGTTGGTGATGGAATCAAATGCGTACGTCGATTCTTGCATGTGCCAAATAAATTGAACTGACATTTTAATTGTCAAACATAATTTAAATGTGAATTTAAAGTGTAGTTAACATTAATAAATAATTAGAATATGTTTACTCAAAAACAGATGTATGTTTGACAATTAAAATATCAGTTCAATTTATTTGGCACATGTAAGAATCGACCTACATATTTGATTCCAACGCCACCCGGGACTGCAATAATTGTTGGACACCCGTTACTATGACGTATTTCGGTCATCCTTAAATATAAAACAATTCATTCCAAACTATCAGGACGGTTTTCGGGCCGGGCTTTCTTCTATTTATCAGCTTTCTATCTGCACTAAATTTGTTTCGGAGGGCATTCTGATCAAACGTGATAGTGTGAGCTTGAGATTTGTACAATCATTCCTCAGGGATCTGCTCTGTCACCAACCACATAAAATCTACACATCTACGACATTTCCAATCTATATAACTCTTAAAGTTTTCAACGTAGCCGTGAAGATTATTCTAGTTATTGGGTTTGGCATAAATACAAGAATTTACAAAATACTGCTTGCGCAGTTTTGAGTGTATTTATTATCATCTACAAAATACTGCTTGCGCAGTGATTAATGTTTTTGTACAGAGTGTTTCAAAAATCTCGCAGGTATGGCTGACGTGCACAGCCATTTGGGAGTAGAGACCACGTATTACATACATTTTAGTAGGTATACTTGTACTAGGGAGTCCTACACTATGTCTACAAAAGATTTTCCACCTCCAGGCTACAAAAAAGGGTGTTCCAAATAAAATTAAAAAGAAATTAACGAGGTCATAAAGCAGCTCCAAATCCCAGGAGGCTCCAGATATCAATGGCATTTCCACTGCGGTTTTGAAAGACCTCGCTCGCAAGAATAAATACACTCTTCAAAATATCACAAAATTTCGCAATGCGTTTCGGATGCCTTCCTTCAGCTTGGAAGCTAATCTCTGCAACTAGCATCTTTAAGGGAGGCAATTATACTAGACCAAAGTCTACTACTACGACATAAATAATAAATAATAATAATTCCGGACTTTCAGGACGGTTTTCGAGCCGGACTGTTCTCTATCTACTAGTTTTCTATGTGGACTAAATTTATCTCAGAGGGCATTATAATCAAAAGTGATAGTGTGAGCTTAAGATTTGTACAATCGTTCCTCAGGCATCTGCTCTGTCTCCGACCACATAAACATTTCGAATCTATCTTTGCTAATGATCGTCGAATATGCTGATGACGAAGAGCTACCACAAATGATATTGAGAAAACTCTTGAAGCAGCTCTCAATACTTACAAGAAGTTTTCAACGTAGTCGTCAAAATTTTTCTAGATACTAGGTATGGCATAAATACAAGAATTTACAAAATACCGCTTGCGCAGTTTTGAGTGTATTTGTTATCATCTACAAAATACTGCTTGCACAGTGATGAATGTTTTTGTACAGGGTGTTTCAAATATCCCGCAGGGATGACTGAGGTGCACAGCAATTTTGGAGTAGCGACCACCTCCTGGCTACAAAAAAGAGTGTTCCAAATAAAGTTAACCTTAGCGGCCAGAGCACCAAAATACTCTATGATTAGTGCCATTGCACCAGACAAGTTAATCTATTGGTATACATTCTCTCCTCTCTCTCAGACGTAAAGCAGTCCTCAAATCAGCCATGGACAAGCTCTAGTCAGCCATATTCAAAGCTATCAATTAGTTCATAACCAGTAGAGTCACTTCCGTACGAAATTTCATTGAAAACTAATAACCGAGAACGTTACTTTGAATCGATGAATTCACAGGCCTAATTATTTTTTCATGAAAAAGTGCTTCAAGTTAAATAGGTGTCCTATACTAAATGGGGTGTGCCTATCAAGAATGTGTACTTGGTTTTTTTCCAGCACGTCAGGTTTTCAGGAAAAGTGTGTTTGAAATTTTTCATAGAAACTGCCAAAAATGTTAAGAAAATATTTATTGAAACTATTTTTAATGGAAAATTACACTGCAAAATAGAGCTGTTAATTAAACAATGCAGTATAATCTACGTTAGACTATCGTTGGTTTTTTTTAATCAAATCGTTCTCTTTTTTCTACAAAACTGCGTATTGTAGTTTTCTTTTTGTGGATTTTGTGAGCAAGTCTCTTTTCAAGGTCCAGCAGTAATCAGCAATCATTCTTATATCCCATCTTCCTTGGTAACGTCTCTCCATCTCCTTTATGTCTTAATGGAACCTCTCTCCCTGTTTCTCGCTGATAGCTCCAAGATTTTCGGGAAAAGAGTCAACGTGGGAATTCACAAAATGAAGTTTGAAGCCCATATTGCATCCCAGTTTTTTTATAATTTTTGACCATGCTGACTACAATTTCTTTGTAGTTTGGAAACTTTTTTTCCCAAGGAAACCGTCTATGACTTCTGAAAGACCTTCATGCTTCAGATTCATCCTGGGTCATTGTATTCTGGAACAATCTGTTACCTTGTTTATTTAAAACTTTGACAAACTATAAACAGTTTATCCTCAATAAACAAAAAAATAATTCCGGACTCTCAGGTCGATGTTTAGAGCTATCTGTCAGCTTTCTATGTGGACTAAATTCGTCTCAAGGGCATTATAATCAAAAGTGAAAATGTAAGCTTGAGATTTATATAAGTGTTCTTAGGGCTCTGCTCTGTCTCCGATAAAACAAAATCTACATATGCGACATTCCGAATCTGCCTTTTCTAATGTCCGTAAAAAGCAGAGAGGTACCACAGTTCATCTTAAGGAAACTCTCCAAGCTGCTCTCAATACTTACAAAGTTTTGAATGTAGCCGTCAAGCTTATTCTAGATATTGGGATGGTATAAATACAAGAATGTTTCTGTACAGGATGTTCCAAATAAAGTTAACCTTAGGGGCTACATCACCAAAATACCTTTTGACGACTCTGTGATTAGTGCAATTTTGTGATGGATTTTTTCTTTCAATTGCACCAAACAAGTTAATCTATTAGTGTAAATTGATCTCCTCTCTCTCTCTCTCAGTCCTTAAATCAGCCGTACACAAGCTCTAGTCAACCATATTCAAAGCTATCAATTAGTTCACAATCAGTAGAGTAACCTCCGTACGAAATTTCATTGAAAAGCAATAGCCGAGAACGTTACTTTGAATCGATGAATTGAACCAAGCTCTGTTTAGTCCGTTCGAACTCTTAAACGAAATCTAATAGATTCAAGGTGCGAATGGTTATGTTTACATCGAAATGTAGAATTCCGTTGATATTTACTTAGGTAACAGAACTCGCATGGCAAAATTTTCAACGTAGCCGTCAAGATTATTCTGGATCTTGTGTTTGGCCATAGAATTGGCACAAATGCAAGAAGGTTGAAAGTTTTATCTTCCCTCTCTCAGATCTAAAGCAGGCCTTGAATCAGCTGTCGAGAATCTCTGATGAATTATTAACAAAACTCTGTTTAGTGCATTCATACTCTAAAAAGAAAAATAATCGATTCAAGGTGCGAATGGCTGGGGCATTTGCTGGCTCGCTAATATGCCAATATACTACCCTCAACCCCAGTGGTAATATCGACTTTTACACCGAAGTCAGAGACACCGTAGAGATTTACGTCAACAACAGTAACAACAGTAGGTGGACCTGCCATCCAGCCACCTTCGAAGCAGATCTCAAAAAGCAACACAAAATACCAGGAAGCCCCAAATATCAATGGTATTTCCACCGCGATTTTGAAAGTCCTCGCTTGCAAGGGTGGAAACGCACTTCAGAACATCGCAAAATGCCTTAATACGTTTGGGATGATATTTTTCAGCTTAGAAGCTAATCGCGGTATCCAACATCTTCAAGAGAGGCAAACGGATTAGACAATTCTACTGCGACGTATTTTGGTCATTCCTTAATAACAAAATAATTATTCCAGATTCTCTGGTCGTGTTTACGCCAGCCTGTCCTATATCTGTCAGCTTACTATGTGGAATAAATTTGTCTCGGAGGTCATTATAATCAAACGTGATAGTGTGAGCTTGAGCTTTATACAAGCGTACTTCAGGGCTCTGTTCTCTCTCCAACAAAACAAAATCTTCACATACGACATTCTTTATTCTTTATCCTTTATTGTCTTTGCTTCTCCTACTTACAAAATTACGAAAACAATATTATATGATATACATACATTTATTAAAAATTTAACAAATAATTTAGGACACAGGAGTCACGAGTGGAGTTCACTGTTTACCAATGTTCTTCCACTCAAACCTTTTATAATGTTCATCGAATATGCTGATGAGAAAACAGAGAAACCTCAGTTCATCTTGAGAAAACTTCCCAAGCAGCTCTGAATACTTACAAGATTATTTTGAATATTGTGTTTGGCATAAATACAAGAATTTACAAAATACTGCTTGCGCAGTTTTTAGTATATTTGTTATCATCTACAAAATATTGCTTGCGCAGTGATGAATGTTTTTGTACAGGGTGTTCTAAATAAAGTTAATCTTAGCGGTCATAGCACCAAAATAACTTTTGACGACTCTGTAATTAGTGCCATTTCATGATGGATTTTTTCATTCAATTGCACCAGAAAAGTTAATCGATTGGTGTAAATGCATCCCCTCTCTCTCAGACATAAAGCAGTCCTTGAATCAGCTGTAGACAAGCTTTAGTCAGCCATATTGAAAGCTATAAATTAGTTCACAATCAGTAGAGTCACCTCCGTACGAAATTTCATTGAAAGCCAATAGCCGAGAACGTTACCTATCGATGAATTATCAATCAAACTTTATTTATTTAGCTCGGACTCTCAAACAAAAACTAATAGATTCAAGGTGCGAACTCTTGCGTTTACATCGAAATCTACAAAGCTGACTTGTTAATGTACCAATATACTATACTCAACCATAGTGATAATGTCGACTTTGAAACCGTTGAGATTTAGGTAGATGGACCTGCTCTCCCGCCTCCTTCGCAGAACTTAACAAGCTCATAAAGCAGCTCAAATACTAAAAAGCTCCAGATATCAATGGTATTTCCATCGCGATTTTGAAAAACATCGCTGGTAAAGGTAAATACGGTCTTCCAAACATGGCAATGAGTTTTGGATGTTTGTGTTTCTTCAGATTGAAAACTAACCGCAGTAACTAGTATCCTCAAGAGAGACAAATGTAGTAAACCAAATTATACTGCGACGTATTTCATCCTTAATAACCAAAAACATCATTATGGACTCGGTAGGTTTTTGGGCTGGCCTGTTTACTATCTATTAGATTTCTATGGGTGCTAAATTCGTTTTAAAGTGCATTATGATCAACCGTGATAATGCTTGCTTTACATTATATTCTGCTTTGCCTCCGACAACATTAAATCTACATATGCGACATTTCGAATCTGGCTTTGCTAATTATCGTCGATAATGCTGATGACGAAACAGAGAGTTATCACAATTCATCTTGAGAAAACTCTCCAAGCTGCTCTCAATACTTACAAGAAGTTTTCAACGTAGCCGTCAAGATTATTCTAGATATTGTGTTTAGCATAAATACAAGAATTTACAAAATACTGCTTGCGCATTTTTGAGTATATTTGTTATCATCTACAAAATACTGCTTGCGCAGTGATAAATGTTTTTGTAAAGTTAATCTTAGCGGTCTTAGCACCAAAATAACTTTTGACGACTCTGTGATTAGTCCTCTTAGTCTTAGTTCTCTCTGATATAAAGCAATCCTCGATTCAGCCATGGACAGGCTTTATTCAGCCATACTCAAAGCTATCAATTAGTTCACAATCGGTAGTCACTTCCGTATGAAATTTCATTGAAAACCAATAGCCGAAAACGTTACTTTGAATCGATGAGTTATCAACCAAACCCTGTTTAGTGCGTTCGGACTTTCAAACGAAAACTAATAGATTCAAGGTGCGAATTATTGCGTGTACATCTAAATCTGCAAAGCAAAGAAAGTTACCTTGAATCGATGAATTATCAACCAAACTCTGGTTAGTTCCTTCGGACTGTCAAGCAAAAACTGATCAATTTAAGGTGCGTCTACATCGAAATCTACAAAGCTAGGGCATTTACTGACTTGTTAATGTGCCAATATACTACCCTCATGATAATGTCGACGTTGACATCGTTGAAATTTAAGCAGGAGGGCCTGCCGTTAAGGAGCTCATAAAGCAGCTCAAAATACAAGGAGGCTCCAGATATCAATGGCATTTCCACTGTGATTTTGAAAGACCTCGGCACGAATAAATACTCTCTTCAAAATATCACAAAATTCTGCAATGCATTCCAGAAGCTAATCATAGTAACTAGCATCTTCAATAGAGAAAAATGTACCAGATCAAATTATACTGCGATTTCGGTCATCCTTAACAACCAAAAAAATCATTCCGGACTATCAGGTCGATTTTTCGGGCCGGCCTGTTTTCTATCTGTCAGCTTTCTATGTGGACTAAATTCGTCTCGAAGGGTATTATAATCAAACGTGAAAGTGTAAACCTGAAATATGTATAAACGTTATTTAGGACTCTGCTCTGTCTCCGACATAGCAAAACCTACACATGCGACATTCCGAATCTGGATTTTCTAATGATCGTCGAATATTCTGATGACAAAGCAGAGAGGTATTAAAGTTCAGAAAACTCTCCAAGCTGCTCTCAATACTTACAAGAAGTTTTTAACGTAGCCGTCAAGATTATTCTAGATATTGGGTTTGATATAAATACAAGAATTTACAAAATACTGCTTGCGCAGTTTTGAGTATATTTGTTATCATCTCCAAATACTGCTTGCGCAGTGATGAATGTTTTTCATGATGAGTGTTCCAAATAAAGTTAATTTTAGCGGTCATATTACCAAAATAACTTTTAACGACTCTGTGATTAGTGCCATTTCATGATGTTTTTTTTATTTTAATTGCTCCAGGGAAGTTAATCTATTGGTGTAAATTCATCTCCTCTTTCTCTCAGATATAAAGCAGTCCTTGAATCAGCCGTGGACAAGCTCTAGTCAACCATATTCAAAGCTATCAATTAGTTCACAATCAGTAGAGTCACCTCCGTACGAAATTTCATTGAAAACCAATTGCTGACTTGTTAATATGCCAATATACTACCCTCAACCCTAGTGATAATGTCGACTTTGACACCGCTGAGATTTACCTAGGCGGCCCTGCCGCCGTCCGGCCACCTCCGCAGAACTTAACGAGCTTATAAAGTAGTTCCAAATCTCAGGAGGCTCCAGATATCAATGGCATTTCCACTGTGATTTTGAAAACCTCGCAAGAATAAATACGCTCTTCAAAATATCACAAAATTCTGATATGCATTTTAGATGTTGTCCTTTCGATTGGAAGCTTATCACAGTAACTAGCATCCTCAAGAAAAAAAAATGTACCAGACCAAATTATACTGCGACTATTTCGGTCATCCTTAACAACCAAAAAAATAATTCCGGACTATCAGGTCGATTTTTCGGGCCTACCTGTTTTCTATCTGTCAGCTTTCTATGTGGACTAAATTCGTCTCGAAGGGCATTATAATCAAACGTGACAGTGTAAGTTTGAGATTTGTATAAGCGTTCTTTAGGGCTCTGCTCTGTCTCCGACAAAACCAAATCTACACATGCGACATTCCGAATCTGCCTTTTCTAATGTTCGTAGAAATGTTGATCACAAAGCAGAGAAAACTCTCCAAGCTGCTCTCAATACGTACAAGAAGATTTGAACGTAGCCGTCAAGATTATTCTACATATTGGGTATGGCATAAATACAAGAATTTACAAAATACTGCTTGCGCAGTTTTAAGCGTATTTGTTATCTACAAAATACTGCTTGCGCAGTGATTAATGTTTTTGAACAGGGTGTTCCAAATAAAGTTAACGATTTTGTGATGAGTGCCATTACATGATGGATTTTTTCTTTCAATTGCACCAGAGAAGTTAATCTATTGGTGGGAATTTAACTCATCTCTCTCTTTCTCTGATATAAAGCAATCCTCGAATCAGCCGTGGACAAGCTCTAGTCAGCCATATTCAAAGCTATCAATTAGTTCATAATCAGTAGAGTCTCTTCCGTACGAAATTTCATTGAAAACTAATATCCGAGAAAGTTAACTTGAATCGATGAATTATCAACCAAACTTTGTTTATTTCGCTCGGACTCTCAAACAAAACCTAATACATTCAAGGTGCTAATGATTACGTTTACATCGAAATCTACAAAGTTGCCGCGTTAATGTGCCAATATACTACCCTCAACCCTAGTGATAATGTCACTTTGACACTCTTGAGATTTACGTAGGCGGGCCTGCGGTTCGGCCACCTCTTCAGAACTGCTCATAAAGCAGCTCAAAATACGAAGAAGCTCCAGATAGCAATAGCATTTACATCAGTATTTTGAAAAACATTGCTCTTAAGGGTAAATACGGTCTTCAGAACATGGCAAAATGCCTTAATGAGTTTTGAATGTTTGTGTTTCTTCAGATTGAAAACTAATCGCAGTAACTAGCATCCTCAAGAGAGGCAAATCTACTAGACCAAATTATACTGCGACGTATTTCGGTCATCCCTAATAACCAAAAACATCAAACATCTTCAAGTTTCTCTGAATACTTTTCAACGTAGCCATCAAGATTATGATAGATCTTGTGTTTGGCCATAGAATTGGCACGAATACAAAGAGAAGGTTGAAGGTTTCATCTCCCCTCTCTTAGATCTAAAGCAGACCTCGAATCAGCCATCAACAAGCTCTATTCAGCTATACTTAAAGCTCTCAATCTGTTCATAAACAGTACTTTGTTTACTTCGTTCGGACTCTCGAGCAAAAACTAATCAATTCAAGATGAGAATGTACAAGGCCTCAACCCTAGTGATAAGTCGATATTGACACCGTTGAGATTTACGTCCGCAAAACTTAACTAGCTTATAAAGCAGCTAAAAATTTCAGGAAGCTCCAGATATCATTAGCATTTTCACTGTGATTTTGGAAAACCTCGCTCGCAAGGATAAATACGCTCTTCAGAACATCACAAAATGCTGTAATGCGTTTTGGATGTTTTTCTTCTGCATAGAAGCTAGGATCTTCAAGAGAGGAAAACGGTCTACAATATTCTCCTGCGGCGTTTTTCGGTAATCCTTAAATACTTAAATTATAATTCAAGACTCTCAGTACGGTTTTCGAGCCGACCTGTCTTCCATCGAACAGCTTTCTATGGGTACTAAATTCGCATCGGACATTATAGTGCTTGCTTGATATTTGTACAAAACTTTCCTGAGGGTTTTGCTCTGTCTCCGACAACACAAAATCTAGTCATGCGGCATTCCGAATCTGGCTTTGTAATTATCGTCGAATACGCAATACGCATCCGCGTAAGCAGAGAAACCACAGTTCATCTTGAAAATACTACCCAAGCTACTCTCAACACTTACAACACAGAATAAATTTTCGGCTAGCATCTCTTTTGGCGAAAAATGATGGTTTGCCAGATACAAAATGAAAGAGTTTCCTTCGTTAAGTTATAGCCTATGCTTAATTATCTTTATCTGTGAAAAATCGAGTAAGGCTTTTTACAATGACGATCAGTCTACAGGTGACCCACATTGCACCTATATGGGGTTGTTTTAGTCTCTTGCAAATAGCGAATCATAGAGGAGTAGTTTTAGTCGGTAGGAGTACATGATCAGTTTACTCTTCTCACATAAAAAACGTTTCCATGTACTTAACTGCACTGCACCGAGGAGACCGATTCGTAGTCCCTTCTTTGAGGAATAATCCAAAAAATTACAAATATTTATGAGGCAAAATCATCAATTAGCTTTTAGATCATCTACAAAATTGTTACACTTATTGTTATCAGCTCTTTAAGTGAATCAAATGTATATGATATTAAAGGTTTAGTGTGCAATAGTACAAGAGTCTAAGAAAAACTCATTTCGAAAAAAATATATTTATAATATTTTCATACTACAGAATATCACCTTATTTCCAAGCCACATTTTCTATGGTAAATATGTATTTTTACATATATAAACCACAAAATTTTATAGAATTATCAAAACTAAATTTTCTTGAAGCATCCGAAATTCACGGATAAAAAAAAAACCGCTCCTTTATTCTTTTTAACGTAAGAACCGATCTAATCTTTTTCCATTCTGATATAAATATTAGTCTCCCTTCATTTGTTCTTTCATTTGGCCCAAAGTAGTCGACCCTTAGATGGTCAATTTATGTTTTTGTATATACATATGTAAAGTGTACGCATATATAAATCGTATGTGATAAAAATATAGTAAATATTGTGCATTTATGTTACTAATTGAATTTATAAGTACTATGTAAATTAGACTTTGTAGTCATAAGCTAATTGCTGTTTCCACTTAAATATTACGCCGTTATGGAGATGGTGAAATTACATTTTAGATGCAATTGATTTCCGCATTCAATATTGCCCGCGGACCTATAATATTCAATTCCAAACTTTGATCTTTGAGTGATTAGGAATTATTAATGCGATTCGTAATAATTACATATTAATATCGTGGAATAATTAATTTTATAATACGGTTGCATATAGATTATGACATATAGTTTTTAATTCAGAATGTTAATATATAAATGATACTATACGGTAAATTAATAATTGAAATCACTTAGTTTTACTTGTTTAGTAATTTATCGAATTTAGATTACAATAAAATTTATCCTAAGTGAAACCAAGTTATCCCAATAGATCAAAATTTTATCATAATGTGATTTGTACGGTTAATTTTTCTTACTGTTTGTCAATTAATCAATAAATAGACAGATCATAGTTTATAATTTAAGCGCCATTAAATAAATTAATTCAACGTAAATGTAAGCATTAGGTATAATCCCATAATTATGGACTTCCATACATTTGTTTACTGATAATTGGGTAATTTGTCAATCTACAAAGAACTTATATGATTATTTAAAAAAAACAACAAGCATTAATTTAGATGATTGATGAAGTGACACATTTATTGTAAATATTATTACTATTATTTAATATTGATTGTGCATGTGTTTGTACATAAACCACTCAAACAAAGTTCTATTCATTTGATTGGAAAAGCACGAGAAAATATGTACATGGCTATATATACAAAGTAAATGCAAACAATATTTTAATGGAATGACGTGAAATGGCTAGTCTAAATCGGGAGTATGACAATGAGTTTTATGTTTTCGTTATTGCAACAACTGTCAACGTCCTTACTTTTAAATATAAAATATATATTGTAAAATTCTATCATAGTGGTTCATAATTGAATATTTATTATGGTATATAATTATTTATTAATCTATAATGTAGACGGGTGTAGAAAAATGTACGATGAATTAAATTCTCACTTAACCAGTGTTGAAACATTTTTATGTTAATTAGAGGTTAATTAAACTCTTGGTGTTGTTCCCAAGTATTTAATTAACCTCTAATTAATGTAGAAAAATATGTTTAACGACATATACTTTTATACTTTTTCTTTTGCAGTCCCTTCTTATTTTTTTTAAATCACTTTATATTTAATACAGTAATAATAATGTAAACTCTAATTCTATTTTTTTCTAATTACCTACATAAATTTTACCTATATCGATTTTACATTTTGATTTTGGATATTTCCCCTTCACGTGTTACTAAAGGTTTAATATATTTTGATTTTCTCTTTTTCTGTTACTCTATTTTATTCTATAAATGAATTGTTTATTTTTTATTGCTGTGTTAATATTTCATAAACAAAAATAATACAAAACATAAAGCGTAAAACAAATTAAATTAAAAACTGAATATAGAAGAATATTAAATAAAACCTTATTCTTATACCTACAGCGTTTTACATTGTTTATGTGGGCGCGGTTAGAATTAAAGCAATTATTCTAAAAGCTTTCGGCGAAAGGAGAGAACGGCCCGCCGAAAATGAGAAAAATTTTAAAATCTTTTAAGTACTCCATTCGTCATCGAGCTTTTCCAATTATCTCCAGAGACTGCGGAAGTTTTGTGTAAATATTAAAACATTTGCTTGTATTTGCTGTTCAATACATTTTAGTTCTCGGCGGAAACAAAAAGGTCCCCGCCATATAACACAACGTCATATTGACGAATGTTACCTTTGATCTTTTGCCCTCGAATGCTTTATTGAAATTTTTGTAAACAATATGACAAACGGAAATATATATGGGCTATGTCAATACATATGAAATAGTCGTTTTCAATCAATTGTTTATAGTTATTTGTGTTGATGAAATATTACATGATACATTGTTTATAATGAGGGAAATAGTACAAGTGAATGAAACAATTGATTCGCTCGGGTGAACCCAGATAAGTGCGTTTAACACAAAAGCGCTCCGACCGAAGCTCCTATAAAAATAATCTTAACAAAGAAGCTTCAACAAAAGCGATTTTGATACAACCCCTCTTATATATAATTATTTCAAAAAATAATTTTTTTTTTCTACCTAATTATTTTTAATTTAATAAACGTATGAAAATTGCAACCATGGGACATTATTAAATAATTTAATTATATAATTTGTTGATAATAGTTGATTTAAATTATATTCTTAATTATTGATGCCATAGTTCATAATTAACAAGGTATATAATTTTTGTATTTCACGAAATGCGCAAATATAAATAACGTTTCCGAATATGATCCAAAAATTAAACCTCTGTTTTTTAAACGAATTTATTCTTGCTAATTGTAAAATAACTTTATATACAATTTCAGAAATTAAAAATATTTTAATCATCATGTATTCAACTTATTTAGTCTTATATTATCTTTAAATTTTTTCTTTACGATATTCCTCGTATGAACAAGCAAACTTGATTAAAAGCATTTAAATTTTTTGAAAAGTTAAAATAAGCTTAGATTCAAACATTTAATTATATTAATCCTTAAAGTTTAGTCGTTGACTACTTTACTTTAGAGTTTACAAACTATAATATGAGAGAACTATACTGTGGACATACATGAAAATATTGAGGATCTCTTTGATAGATATAGTGGCCAACAATGTAATGATGACTTGGAAGTAATGAAAATCATCAAGACTAGAAAACTAGAATATACATTATGAGAAACGAAACAAAATGCGGCCTTCTAAAAGGGAAAGTCTATTATAAAATAGGATAAGGAAGAAGAAAAATATCTTGGCTTAAAAAAATACCGTAAACAAACTATTTATACTTGTTTAGTTGTTGAAGTAAAACACTTTATTATTGCTTTTTTTGAAAACGCAACAATTGTTTCGCCACACTGTGGCTTATTCAGGCGCCTGAAGAGGAAACTTTAACAATATTACTAATTTATTAATTGAATGTTTTTTAATAAAAAAATACGTTAAACCAGTTTTGTCTTTATCAAGTGTAAAGAAATATTCAGAGAACTTATACTCAATGTGAATTTTAGATTCTTCTAATGACTGCGTTAATATTCATAGATTGTTATTACTTAGGCTACAAATAGTATCATCCGCATATAGAGTGAAGTGTACTGAATTATCACAAGTCACAATGTCATTAATAAAAATTAGGAAAAAGAAAGGTTCGAGGACAGATCCCTACGAGACATTTTATTACATATTCTGATAATGCAGGCTAAATAAAGGCAAGTTACTGTATGTTTCCTATACCTAACTCCAGTCGTTTTAAAATATTTCACAATTCTTGAAAATATTGACCAAAATTTTAATTAAGCATGACTGTCTTGTGTATCTAAGCAATATATTTTCAGTTGTATTTATCTTTTAGTATAAGCATTAGACTAGACTATAAAATAAAAATGATCCTTAAAACATATACAGGGTGGATAAACATAAACATTTGACATTGGCTATAATTAACGTCAAATAACTTTCTTAATTTAAATGAAACACCCTATATTTATTATGGTATTTAGAATCTAATTTTAATCAGTTTTAAAATTGTATTAAGGTTTCCTATACCTATTTTTTATAGTATTTTAGTACTTTGTCATTTAAACAGTAATTTGTTTCCACTTATTTTTCAAAAATAGGCTTTGATGGAGGTATGCTATTATTCATCATGAATAAACATGATTTGACAGTGACAGTACTTTTTAGACTTAAAGTAGAATTATCGGTATATAGAGTGAAGTGTACTGAGTTATCACAAGTCACAATGCCACTAATAAAAATTAGTAATAACAAGGGGCCGAGGACAGATCCCTGCGGGTCGACAGTTTCTATTAATTCTGGTTGAGAAAGTGATCCATTAAAATTAGTAATTTGTAATCTATTAGTTAAATAATACTTGAGATTTGTATATTTAATTGTAAGTTTGTTATATTATTAGTGATTTAACACTATATTTTGTGGCACGTCTTTGACAAATTGAAGAAAAGACTGAAAGAAAAATTTTTGTTCTCAAAGGCATCAACAATAAATTCTGTTTAATTATTAAAGGCATCAGCAGAAGAAGAAAAATTTGATCTAAACCCAAATTAGAATTAGTAAAAAGATTGTTTGATTGAGAAAAATAGGATCATCCACACAGAAATAGCGAAATATATAGCGAAAGAATTACGTGTTTTATTGACACCATCGAAAATCACTATAAACCAACAGAATATCTTAATCAGTTTCGATGGTAAATCAGTAGTCACACAAACTCCAATAAAAGAGACACTTTTCAAACAAACACAATTCGCCAGTTGAAATAATGGAACTAGCAAAGCACTGTCTATCAACAACATATTTTACATATAAAAGCCATAAACACAGACACTACAATGAGCTCACTATTATCTTCAATCATAGCCAACCTTTTTATGGAAGATTTCGAGTGAAGGTGCTAAGAACTTATCATCTAAAACCGAAACTGTGACTCCGGTATGTGAACAATACCTTCGTGATATGGCTTCATGAGAGGGAAACAGTTGATGACTCTCTGAACCACCTCAACAGTATACATGTGAAGATCTAATTCACAATGTATATTGTGAAAGAAGGAAAGTTACCGTTTCTGGACATACAACTAGGACACACTATCTACAGAAATGATACCTGAATGCACAATCAAATCAATGCAAAAATTCCGTTGTCAAAACATTGATTAAAAAGTCATTTAGACATAAACAACAAAATGAAAAATCCTCTGATCCGCTCTCAAACAAAACCATTTTTAGGAAGCGACTAACAAAAAATTAATTTACAGCACGAAGGAAGAAAAAAGAATAAAAATCACACGTAACATTACCGTACGTAAAAGAAACAACAGAAAAAATACTTAATATATTCAGAAAATTCAATATCAGGACAGTATATAAATCAGAAGAAAACCAAAAATTTACTTCGAAATCCCAAAGACCACACCCCATTAAACCAAGGGGTATATAGTATCCCATGTACAGATTGCAATAAAATATACATCAGCTAATCAAACCAAAAAAATAGCACACTAATGGAGGGACATAAGCTAACAGTAAAAAGCACGACATAAATTTCTCAATATTTCAACATATCGCAGCCACAGATCACTGAATCCATTTCAACAATACAAAATATAATTGCTCTTATTAGTAATTACAAAGAAGGGATTATGAGATAGAATGAAAAATCCACTTAATTTTAACAATAGGGATGACGCCTAGATTACCAACTATTTGGAAGCTAACAATAACCATTTCTCTACGGCAATTCAGCCCGCTGTAGCGCTACCTCTGAACCAAGACTTCCCACCGAATGTATACAGATTGCGCGCGGACCAATCTTTATTCTTTAAATAATTTATAAACTAACTGGTTTCAGTTAGTTATGGTAGTGGGTTTTAAATATTCAGTCTTCTATCTAAAGTTTTTTAAATCTTGAATCTTTAGTTTTAAGATTTATATCTTCAGGTCCTTAGTCTCTTAATTCTGCCGTTCTTAATTTTTAGACTTAGGTCCTTATTCTATACTTGTAAGTTCTTCGTCTGTAGTCTTTAGTGTTGGAGTTTTGTTTTTAGGTTTTAAATCTTTACTCTTCTTTCTTAAATTTTAAAATTCCAGATTTGAATTTTTACTCTTTAATCTCCAGTCTTGATCTTCAATCTTCATACTTGAATGTTGAGTTATTTCTTTTTTATTATTTCCGTCATGAATTGTTATTATTTTCTTTTTCAATATTAAAAAAAGGAATGACATTGTTAATTTTACTTCAGTCTTTAGTTTTGAGTCCTTAGTCTTTTACCTCTCAAGGTTTACCTCTTGAGTTTTTATTCTTGAGTGTAGCCTCAAAACTTCAATTTTAAATTATAAGTTTTTAGTCTTTAAACTCAAGTTTTTAGTCTTAAATCTTGATTTTTGAGTGTTAACGGTTTCCTCCTTGATTTTGAATATTTACTCTTCTTTAGTCTTTTTCTTGTCAATCGAGTGTTGCGTTTGTTCTCTTGTATTTGTTTCCTTTGTGAATCTTTACTATTTTTATTTTAGTATTATTTTAGTCAAAAAGAAGCAAGATAGTTATTTTCAGACTTTGGTCTTTAGCTTTGTGTCTTCAATCTGTAATGTTTAATTCTTGAGTTTTTATTTTCAAAACTTTAGTTTTTAAATATCAATCTTTAGTTTTTAATCTTAAATCTCGATTTTAGCGCCATCTTGGATATATCCAGCGTTCGTGTCCAGAGCAAATCAGTAGATAATCAATGAAAAAACAAACCACCTTCATTCCATCAGAATGACGGCTCAAATTAAATGGGACCAATCACAAGAAACGAAGCAAGACGAGAAACCACATAAATACCTTAAACAACGACCGTACTGCCAGTTAATTTTTAAAACTCCTGAAGATGGCAAATAAGAACAACAACAGACCAACACAGATAACACCGCCAAAAACCTCAAACTTCACCGATTAACCTCCAGGCAAAGCTTCTATCGATATCCAATCAAAAGGTTGTTGCTCCCGAAACGATTCCTTTAGAAAATTATATATAATATCAAATCCAGTCTCCACAAAACCGACAGTTCCACTTCTAAAATTATTCGACAAGAAGTGGCCCATGTACTTAGATTTTCACGACCACCGAAAGTCAATCTAACACAAAATGCATATGCGGCGCTGAAAAACTTAAAACAAAAAAACATAATCATCTTACCAGCGAACGAAGGAAACGCCAGAGTTATCCTAAACAAGACAGAATAACATCAAAAAAATTACAACTTTTTGGCCGTCACTACCTACCAAGCTAACAAAGTACCTGGAGAAATCTACCAAAA
This sequence comes from Ontholestes murinus, assembly GCA_963969525.1. Classification (NCBI taxonomy): domain Eukaryota; kingdom Metazoa; phylum Arthropoda; class Insecta; order Coleoptera; family Staphylinidae; genus Ontholestes; species Ontholestes murinus. The sequence continues at coordinate 60,335,084 of OZ018391.1, read as the reverse complement.
CTAAAATCATGTTGTCGCCTCTTAACCGCACAACCAAATATCTTTAAATCTTATAAGTGGATATAAAACGAAATTACGGACAAAATAAATACAAGATCACTGGCTTTCCAACATCATGGTATCAATGTGGTTTGAGTGGAAGAACATAATCTATTATGAACTCTGCCAGTGCTTCTTTCGAACAAAATTTTACGTAAGGTTTTGCTAATTTATTGTTTTATGTATTTTTTTTAAGAAAGAAGACCAAAGATATAAATAAATGAAAATAAAAATAAATGCCCCAAGCTATACCCAAAATACATAAATCCGACAGACCATTACGATTCATCGTCAGTTCTTTTGACTCACCCATACAAAACAAGCAAATCATATGTTAAAAACTCTTCACACTTCTTAGGCCTCATTAAACTCATAAAACCATCTAAGACAGACATTTTGGTTAGTTTTGACCTTAAATACCTCTTCATCAAAATGCTTATTAACAAAACAATTGATCTTTTAAAAGCTAAGAAAACAGACTACTTCAAATATAGAAATGATTACACACTGTGATCGCCAATCTGTTTATAGAGAATTTCGAGAATGTCACACTATATTTAACCTCTTTTAAGTACTTCATTCCTATGGCTACGTTATATTGATGACACCTTCGTCATTTGGCTCCATGGTAAAGACAAGCTCAATAATTCAGCACTTGAAAAATATCCATCCCAAAATTAAATTCACAATGGAACTAGAACAGAGCAACAGATTGCCTTTCCTGGACCAACTCTACCAGAACTCTCGGCCATACCGCATATACAGAGTGTTTCTATGATTAGGGGAATAAAATTAATCACATATGATGATGAAGCTATTATAAAAGTCTTCAAATAACCAAAATACAGGCTATCAAAGTTAAGAAATGTTAACACATTTTTTTTAATTTGATTTTTGTTAGTGATTTATCTTCATGTAAAATTTGATTAAATTAATAAGCACTAAAAAACCTTTCTTCACAATTTTATTTAAATTCACAGATATATATTTCGGACACAAAGTGACCATTATCAATGTTTTAATACCACTTAATTTAATACTACTTAGTATTAAAACATTGATAATGGTCACTTTGTGTCCGAAATATATATCTGTGAATTTAAATAAAATTGTTAGGAAAGGTTTTTTAGTGCTTATTAATTTTAAAAAAATTTTAAAATATTTTCAATGCCGTTCGTAGTAAAGTGCTGAAATTTGTTACAACCTAAACTAACATCAAGCAAATTTTTTTGACAACCATGCTATACAAGGTGTTTCTAAAATTTGTTTGATCAGAACATTTTTGTTTGCTCGTAAATCTACATTTATTCTTTCACATATTAATCGAAAATTTGTTTTAGAAACTCTTTGAAAATGTTCATATCAGTGGCGTTTTTGAGTTAAGTGCTAAAGTTTTAATCACTGATTTCAATCAGTAACAAATAAAAAACGAAAAATCCTCGTAAAAACCTGAGTGGGCCATGACAATTGAAAAACGAATTAAGCAGTCAACTTGCGTATGTCGTTTAAACAAAATGTTAAATTTTCGTTAGTTTTTAGATTTTTCCGAAGAAGAAAAATAATTAAAATTAAGTTTTTACTGAGTGATAGTGACAGTGGCAGTGATAAACTAGAAACTACATTGTCAATGACAGTGACGTTGACAATAACAGTGATAAAAATAAGTTTTTTAAAAAAGGTATTTGTGATTGGAAGATTTTCTCATAGAATTTTTTAGCTAGTTGGTTTTTCATTTAAACTTCACAAGATGATAAAAACTTTATTTGACAAATACATCTCTCTTTTTATAATATGATTCTTTACAATTTTTGCTTATGGTGTAGCAATTGGAGGGTGGGATGGTGACTTTTCACCCACTCTACATAAACATGGAATTTCAAACAAAAACATTTTAATCTTTAAAAACGTCGGCAGTAAAACAGGTGAGTTTTTGGAAAATATAAGTGTGCAAGGAATGTAAATGTAAACATATTTGTAGGGTGGGTGGCCTGTAAAACACCATATAATCAGTAAAACATACGCGTAGGATTTATAGATTTTTTATTTAATATGTTTAAGACTGTTACATTATTTATTATAAAAAAATATGTTTTATTATATTCCTTCCAAAAATTTTACGTGTAGTGAACACCCACCCGCCCTACAAAAATATAGAAAATTAAACTAAAACATTGCTTCTTAATTTCTGAAACCATCTACAATAAAACTGATGTGTTTTTTGGTAATTAAAGATGTGCCAAACATTTAAATGCAAATAAATTTGTATTGTGGGTGGTTGGCCACTAACACACCTTCCAATCAGTAAAACATGCTCGTAGAATTTGTAGAATTTATAGAATTTTTATTTATAAATAATAAGGATTCCGCATTATTAAATACAAGAATAATTTATGTAATAATTTTCTTAAGATAAAATTATTAGCAGTTTTTAAAATTGGAGTTTGGAATAGTGGGTGGCCACAGTACATATACATGGAAATTCAATCAAAAACTCTAACACAGCCTCTAATCAATAGAACATACGTGTAAAATTTATAGACCTTTCCAAGGAAAAAAAACGAAAAATTAAACTGTTTTTTTAAACGACATACACAAGTTGACAACTCAATTTTTTTTTCAATTATCATGGCCTATTTGGAATTTTCGAGAATTTTGCTTTTAACTCAAAAACGGCCACTGTTATTAAAATTTTCAGAGTCATAAAAGTTACTATCAAAACGTGGAATAATAAATGTAGATTTGCGAGCCAATAAAAGTTCTGGGCAAACAACTATTAGGAACATCCTGTATAGCATCGTTCCTGCGGTCCGATCAAAGTGACAAATTGCCTAAAGAATTTACTTGACGTTAGTTTAGGCTGTACCAAATTTCAGCACTTTACCACGAACGGTATTGAAAATATTTAGAAAAAAGTGTTAAAATTTCTTAAATTTGATGGCGCGTATCTTGGTTATTTGAAGACTTATAATGTTTTTTTTACTAATCATCATTATTTTCGCTCTAGTGTATATGGTTAATTTTAATCCTCGAGTCACAGAAATGCCCTGTATAAAAACAACTCATTTAAATAGATATCTAAATGCCGCTTCTCAAACTCCGTTCTGAAGCAAAAACTCTTTTAAGTCGCTAATAAATACAATAAATCCGATAAATAATTAATGTTTAATAACATGAAACATCAATACATCAAAACAAACAATACTTGGACAGTTTTAATAATTCATTTTAACAGTTTTTACATAATTCGTGTAACATTTTAGACATACCTATCTCGTTTGTAAACATACTATCTATCATCTGTAAGTAAACTGTACCACAAATTAAAACAAAAATGCTAATGGCTCTAGAATAGAACTTTACCACCCTATTTATTAACTTGAATTAAAATGATGGATCTGCAGTTATCTGTATATAGATCAAAGCAATACAAGATTGTGGATAAAATAAGATGAGAACACTATCAAATAATGCTGTTTGATATAAGCACTAATATATGCGATCAATTCTCTGCAATTGTCTCCCGGCGCATCCACCATAATATCAACTAATTTTAGCGGTGTTGCGAATATTCGGTTTCAATTAATATATATTATTTTATGGTAATGAAGAAACATGTCAACAAACATATAATAATATAATTAAGATAAATAGTATATAGGAATAATAATTATTCTATTAAAGGACGTTAACTTATCCTTAACGATTTGCAAATGTGCTGCTATTAATATACCAATAAATGAAACTGTTATTAGCAGTTAGTATTTATTTTAAATATATTTCAAATAAAACTTTGTGGCTGAAGCATATTACTTTTATTGCTAAAACAAGAAATGAAATTCAGATTATAAAACAACATTAATAATAATGCATAATAATACATATGCAGTATGTATATAAAAAAAACTATATATTGACCATTCAAATAGTGAAAGAATTGGACCTAAATATTATAAAAAATGTGACAGATTTTCGTTATAAGATTAAAATCTCTACAAAAAGAGGTTATTGAACTATAAAGCCAGCGTTTAAAAACATAAATATATATATATTTCTTTAATATTTCCTACCTATTTTTATTAAAATTTATAAATATATAATCCCTTTTCGGGGATAAATAAACAAAATACATTAAAAAAATGCTGAATCTAAAAGCGTATTATTTAATAACTTAATAAATTGTATATCCTTTGAAAAACAAAATTTGCTTTTTTATCTTTTTCAAATTCTCCTAAGAAATTCGTCAGTCGACTTTAAAAAATTATAACGTTAATTAAATTTAGAATTATCTTCTAGAGGCCCTAGATTTTGAATAGGATTCTCCAGTTTTATATCAGAATCTCATTTTTTTAATTCACTCGACCTCTGAAGAAATTCTAACTTTAATTAAAGTAATTTCAGAATTTTTCTCTTAGCCCCCTCTCTTTTTAGAATGTTTGTACATTATTGCTAACCATCAACTACAACTTGAATGTGAGAAAGAGGAAATGTAGACGCCACCAATAATTTTTTATTTATACTAGGAATTCTTGCATAAAGAAATTTAAATATGAACAAAAAGTAGTAATTTTAGCAATTTTTCAAATTTTCATTTTAACCACGTCAGATTAAACAATAACGTAATGGCACAACTTAAATATACGAAGAAAGAATGCAGATTAAATGATAGGGCGTTGAGGTTTTAAAAATCCATATTAACTTTGAATGAATAAAATTCTGAATAACTGTTTGGTTTTCAAAAAATTATGTTTTTTCCACAGTTTTTACATTTTTATAGTAGTATGCTATTGGTACGTATATTAAATAATTATAAACACAATGACATAATAAAAATTTACACACATATATTTTTCATATCTATTTACTATACTAATTGCTGGATTAGCACAATTTGTACAAGATAAACTCGATAAGATTAATTAATTAATTTAATAGATAGTATTTTATGTAAATTAGTTTATCTTATTGGGTTGGTTATAATAAATTTATTATATTGATTTATTTAAGGTAACTTAAAATGAACACGCATTACACAGAATAAAGTAATGCACGGAAAGGACAGGCAAAAATAAACGACAAGAGGATTAAAACTTTGTAAGCGTAAACTAGTAAAAAGGTATAAATCGATTCAATCAAACTTATCTGGCAAGTAATGGGTATAATTAATAAAATAAATAAAAAGCGAAGACAATTAATAACTGACTTAAACATTTCTATTTATTATTTTTGTTCAGTTTTTTTTAGATTGAGTAGATTATTAAATTAATCAAATTATTATTTAGGTGGAGTATTTTGTGTATATATAAACAATTATTTTATCAAATCATAAGAAAATATATATTATGTGCAACACACTAGATTAAAATCAACTTTCATAATTTACAGTTCCATTCAAGTTTGAAACTGGTGAACTTATAATTTAATACAGGATCATGTACATGAGTATGAAGCAAATATTAAACTAAATTATATGTTATAATAATGTAATTAAAATATGATAATTACCTTGACCCATATTTACGTAATTTCATTAAACATCTTCAAAAATTAACTTTTCGTTTACACGGGGAACACAGTCAGTTTAAACATGTTTTATTAAAAAATTTTTGAAAGGGTTCTCTCCGCAACTCGCCATCACTTTCCCCTTAATTACCTTGTGGGTTTGTGTGTTGTTGTTTTTTTTCTGTTTTCATCATAGTTAATAATTCATGGTAAATTCGACACAAACATGTATTGACTGGAAACACAGACAAACATGCATTTGACAACAAAACTAACCTTCAGTCATATTTACGAGCACTGGGGGTTTCGTATGTTTTATGTGTACGGGGCGTGAGTGGGTTGTGCGTCACCCCCGGCGACCAGCGGAAAACGGCACTGCGAGAGGGAAACATCCCGCCACAGCTTCTGCGGTGCGCTCGTGCTTACTCGAACTTTTCCGGTGATTTTCCCGAAGTTGTAAACATGGGAAAGCGCGCTTTCCCGAAGAAGAAAAACAAGCAAAGCGTTTGACGGTCCGCGTCCTACTGACGGAGTCAACCAAATAGACCGTGTGCGCTTTTCGTTGGGGGGCGGCGGGCCGAAAATCCCATCATTGCCGAAATTGCCCCCCTGGCGGTGGAGAGTGGGAAATCGGCGAATGTTTAAGTGGCACTGTCTTTGAACTTTGATTCCATTAAATGAAAGTTCATCAAATTCCGTTTCCGCGCCGGCACTTTTAATAAATCACCGCTGCCGAGGACGTAAAACGTCAAATCAAATGTGTAATTTATTTTGGAGAGTTTATGGCGAAGAGGCCTTTTCAAAATGTCTAACAAAGCGCTGAAATAAATCAAACTACTAAGATATTACGTTGTCGTGCAACGAACACAAAAGGAGTAATATTTCAGGAACAGAAATCACTAACCATAGTTTTATGTTCTAATATAAGGCAAAGAGTCAAATGGATGGTTAATAATTCATATTGTAAAAAGATCTTAAATAGGTTCATATTTACAATTACAATTAATTTTACAGCGATTTAATAATAATAACTAGGCAGAAATACCTCTGGTCGATAACCTTTTGACAAATTAACATACTAACGCTTCATCAATTATTTATTATTTAAATGTTAAATTTGATTGTACATGTTTGTCAATAAAGACGTATATATATATATATATATATATATATATATATATATATATAATAATAACTTTATTTACGGACAAAATCCTTTTTACAAAAATATACAACAAAATGGTAAAGATATAAGCTAATTAACAATAGATATGTAATAAATTAAACTATATAAAACAATAAACAAATAAAAATAATCTCCATTAATAAAATAAATATATACAACGCTATAATACCAAACTAAAGAAAATTAGAAATAAGCAATGAAAACAAAATAACAAGAACCCTATAAAACAAAAGTAAAAAATTAATCAATAAAAGTGAAATCTAAATGAATACAATGCTATTATAATAAAAGTAAATCAAAATAAAACATTATCATTAACAGAAAAATCGATGTAATTTAAATGTTTTTTAAATTTATTATAGGAACCGTATAATATAAAATTGCGTGACCTACATACTGCATTTGTTAAACGAATCATACGACTTAATGGATTATTTCTTGAATAATTAGACCTGTGGAAAGATTCTCTGAACATATTAACGCTTCTTGTCCTGAAGGGTATAATAAAGTTAAAATATTCCAGTAGCTCGCAACAATTAATTAAACCATTCACTACCTTGTAAACAATGCATAAATCGGCGTGAATGCGCCTGTCGCGCAAGGTAGAAAATTTAAGCAAAGACAACATATTACTGGGACTTTACTTTATAAGAAATGGTCAAAAGAAACTTGTTTTGAACACGTTCAATTTGACAAATTTTATTATTGTAGTATGGTGACCAAATGCAAGACGCATACTTAAGTTGAGGTCTTACTAAGGAGGTAAACAATAATTTCTGGGTATTAATTGAAAAATTCCTAGCGAATCTATTTATAAATCCCAAGGTCTGTAAAGCTTTAGAACAAATGGTGTCAATATGTTTAGTGAAGGAGAGATTACAATCAAATAACACTCCAAGATCTTTAACTTGTTCAACTACTGGTAACGCATGACCATTAATTTCGTAAGTATTATTAATAATACGACCCCTACTAAAAGATATTGACATACACTTGTAATTAAAATAGAGATCGATGTCCGAACACCACTTATAAAAGTTGTTCAGATCATCCTGTAAATCAGCAACATCAGAATCCGTATGTATCTCACGAAATATTTTAAGATCATCTGCAAATAATAAAAATCTACAATGTTTAACGTATGATTTTAGGTCGTTAATAGATAACAAAAATAGTATAGGTCCATAATGAGATCCTTGCGGAACCCCGGAGGTAACAGTAATTGGATGAGATATATAGTTATTAATTTTAACAAATTGTTTTCTATTCGACAAATAGCTACTAATCTATTTCTTCACCGAGTCTCCATAGCCCATAGAATGCAATTTAGATACTAAAATTGACTGAGATACACGATCGAAGGCTTTGGAGAAATGTATGTACACTGCATCTACTTGACAATTTTTCTCGAGTGCATTGTTAATATAAGATTGGTAGATAAGTAAGTTTGATATAGTAGATCTGCCTACAAAAAAAAACATGTTGCTCATCACATATAATACTTTTGCAGGAGAACATTAATTGATCTGCAATTAGTCTATCTAGTATCTTCGGAATGACTGAATTGAAACGACTCTGTAGTTCTCAATATTTTTCCGGCTGCCCGTCTTAAATATTGGATGAATAAAACTTTCTTTACAGATTGAAGGAAATTCACACGATTTTAATGAAAAGTTGAAAATAATGTTCAATGGTAAACAAATTGAATAAATGCATTTTTTACAAAATAGTTAGGTATGCCATCAGGTCCAGGGTTACATGAATCAGAGAGAGAGTTTATTGCATTAAATATTTCCGTAATGTTAATATTAAATGTAGATAAATTAACTAAATTCGTATTGAACAAACCTTCTGTGCTGTTATCAATATCGTTATTATTATTAATATATACATTAGAAAAATGTTCAGCAAATAAGTTCACACAGTTCTCACCAGAATCACATTCTGTATTTTTAAGATACATATTCTTAGGAAAGCCTAAAGTTTTCCTAGATTAATTTACATAATTCTAAAATGTACGTGTGTTACTGGAAATATTAGATTCTACTCTATTAATATAATTGGAATAGAGCTGATCACCAAGCATTTTGCACTGTGAACGTAATGATTTAAATTGTTCATATTCATAATATTTACCAGTATTTTTATATTTAATGTGTGCTTTCTTTTTTAATTTAATTAAATTAATTAGTAGAACTGAACCATTTTGGATAAGATGAAGACTTAATAATTTTAACAGGCACATATTTCTGAATAGCATACCTACACATAACATAAAACTTGTCTAAAATAACATTAACATTACTTTCATCAAGGTATTCCTTCCATGATATATTGGAAAAAAAATCATTAATTCCAGAGTAATCAGCAGCTTTAAAATTATATACAATATCATTATAGCTCAGAGAAACTTTAAATTCACAGGTATTAATGAAAACAGTATATGAAACGTGATGAAAACTATTATTAAAAAGAGAATCATCCGACCGCGATACAGTAAATTAATTTGATTTAAATTGTAAAATGCCAGCGATTCGGCTAAAACTTAAGCATGAGGACAAATATTAACAGGAGATAAAATATTTTTACAGCACGTGGTAAATTAAAATCTCCGCAAAAAATGAATTTATAATTAGGATTTAAATTACAAATATGATTATAATATATGTCTTACATCAAATTAAAAATTATATTTCTGTTAATACTATTTGTAATATATTGAAGTTATAATTTAAAAATCGTTAGCATTTTTTTATTCCAGATATAAATTAATACGTGTTACGTATTTATAAAATTAAACATAGGAAAAAACTAGTAACTTATACTGTAATTATAATTTTATAGTTATTTATATTTCATAGAAAATGAGTGTTTTAAAACACATAAGGCACACATGTTAATTTATCTTATAATAACCACAACTATTTAGTAACAAAATCATATAACTAACATTTAAATAAACGATATACCCCTAAACTAAGTTTACCAATCATAAATAAGTAACAGTAATACTTAACATTCACTTAAATCTGTAGCCTTCAGACCTTTCAAATATGGGCCAAAATTGGCACCCAATTGGAATAAGAATCTTTTAATTGCATGAGTAATGCTGGTCTTCATTTTTGAATTAAAAGCGTCAAGACCATGACACTTTCGGTTTAGAGCGAGAATTCAATTTAATTTTCTTACACTCATCTTCACCTCAACAAAAGATGATAAGATCATAGCTAAATCTTTCTGAACAATACCGTAGCGGCCTTCTTTAATGGATGCTAAAGTTATTGTAGCAAGCGCTTAAGTAATTTTTCTAATGACTTTTGTATATCAACCTTTGATAGATCCAAACTCTTCAGCCTGTCTTGGTATCACTTTCCCTGCACGAACAAATCAGAAAAAAGATCTAATGAGTGCGATGAGACTGTACTGTCATGATACAGACATAGTATCAGACACTCAAAAAATCTGAACTTAATCAAACCAAAGTTCTTACAAACCTCCTCAGACGTCATTTCGACCAAATTTAATATCTAGTGGCGCTTTGGTGTCATTGCCAAGATATCCTGAACCGAATCAAAAACCTAAAAATTAAAACTATAATCTAGTATGTATATGCATCAAAAACTACAACATAGGTTTATACGGGCCTAAATACAGGGAATCAGTTTCTCTCAGACAGAGCTCGTCAGTCTTACAAGCTGAAACAATAGCCTTGGAAAAATGTGCTCAGGTTTGTACGAAAAAGGGTTACAAAGGAGCAGACATCAGATCTCAGATAGCCAGGATGCCCTTAAGAACTCCAAAATGTACACCTTAAATTCAATAACGAGTTGGAACTGAAAACAAGCTATGAACCAATTGGCTAAGGGCAACAAGCCAATGTGGGTACCAGGCTACGCAAGTATAATAGGCAACGAACATCCCGATGTACTTGCCAGGGAAGGAGCGGGGACTACCGTAAATGGACCAAAGCTTACATGTGGGCCATCAAAAGCACATAGGAAGGGCGTAGTCCAAATGTGGGGGTAAAAGGTACAAAACAGTGCACTGGATAAATAATACACTAGGTCAGAGGTAATAAAAAATGTTTATTGACCTCTCGCCAAGCAGAGCTGAACACTTGTGCCTCAATAAAAGCGAGATAACACCGGTCACATGTATCCGTACAAAACATAGCCCAGTAAAGTAGCATCTTCACAAAAGCACATTCTATACGTATGTGTAGAATATGTGAGTGCCTAATCAACATTCCAGTAAATAGAGATGATTACAGGAATTAATTACAATCAAATCCATAGTAATAAACAGCATTTATTCAATCAATTTGGTTAACAAAATTCTGAAGATGAAATCGAAATCAATAATCAACAAAACAATATATAAAGACAATTATGTTTGAAAAGACAAAGTTTACCACTTCGGCATCAATTACACAAGATTACACAAAGAATAAATTCAACAAAAAAATGAGTAAACAATAAATTGCCTTTATTCAAGTGAAGAAAATGAATCTAGGACGAGAAATTATAAACAACGAATAAGATAAACTAGACCCCCTGTCCAAGTGTGGAGTTTACCATTGAACTGCCAAGACTGCGATTGAATATATCGGACAAACTGGCAAACATTTAATTGTTAATTTCACTGCCTACTTAGTTATAATCTTATACACTTCTGAAAATTAATTGTTATAATCAAATATAAGTCAGGATAATATTGTTAATAAAAACAGGGAATACAAAAAGTGCATTAATACAAACAAACCTATGGTTGCCAATTATATATTTCAAATTTTTAGGAATTTTATAAATATATCTCATTAACATAAAAAAATACCAAGAAAAGGTAATGGTTTTTGAACAAACTTGGCACAAATGTTTAAATATTAAAAGACAGCAGTTGATTGAAATATTTGAAAGAAAAGCACCAAAAATAAAAATAGTTTTTATTAATAATGATTGATAGATTGATAGATAGTATTTATTTATTCATTATGCTTACATAACAAAATTCAAAATACATACAAAATTTTTGATTGCACATGGAAAGGCTTGTTGAGTTCATAAAAATATGATCTTCCGCTCTTGCCTACTGTTGCTTCAATGACACTGTTGAAATATAAGATGAAGGTTCTTTCACCATAATCTTGCAAAGTTTGGCTTATTTTCCTTTGAAGAGAGGACTTCAATTAAATTTGTTATATCATATGTCGTCTATTCGTTATACACTTTCCTATTTTTCATAGTATCAATTGTACCTGTTGGTAAATAATTTCTTAAGATATTGTATCTCAAGCAACTTATAGTTCTTGTTAAGTAGCTCGCTACATCTGCAGAGGATGCTGCAAATTCTTTAGTCGTCTCCTAATAATGTCCCCCAACTTGCTCAATGGGGCAAAAGATATGGAGATCGTTGGCCATGGCAAGATTATGTCATTATCCTTCGCAAATAGATCCATAGTAACTTTTGAAATATTTGGGCGAGCATTCCTAATATAATTGGGTAAAATATGAGTTCGTATAACCTCATCCACATGTGATGATTACCAGGGGAGACCTAGTTCCATAAGTTATAGCTCAATAGAAAATTCTATGTAGCGACGTTTCTCACGATTGAGCCTCAAACGGTCATTATGCATTTAAAAACAGAATCGATATTCATCACTAAACACAATCCTATATTAATCTTTGTTTCAGTGCAGTTGCAACCTACTCCAATAGTTGCTGTCGATGTTGAGCCGTTAGTAGTAACACAAAATTGCAGGCCAAATATTCTGATTTTGCGTTAAACCACAGGATGACCTCCATTAGCTAACCATAGATCGGCTATTGATCTGGTACTTCAGAATTCATCACTTGTTGCCATAAGTCGAAAATCTTCTGCGACGTTCCTGACCTTTTCTAATCCATGGCTAAGAGTAATGGTGGATTTATTTGGGTTAAGGCAAACCAACGATACGATCTCTGCTGAATTCGCTTAACTGACAAAACATTTCACATTGGTGCACTCTAGATACAATCGCACTTGCAAAACAAACAATGAAAAAAAAACAGTTAAAATCTAAACACAATTTCACAAAATATACATCTGATCAAATTGTTAGAAAAAATTGAAAGATCTGTCAAATAAGTCATTGCGACTTGATCCATATGAATAAAATTTTAACAAGTGCTATCTTTTTCTTGGAAAACGTTTGTTACACTCTTCTTGATGGGATTATATGACCGATAACATTATTTAGACGTTATATAAACCGTTAGATGACGGTTGGTTTTTAACCTTTTTATTGATTTTGTAAATTTTAAATTCGGGAATACATAAAAAATAAGCTTTAATGGCATTTTCTGATAATACAAGTTTTGCATTTTAGTAGTAATTGAGCAAAACAGACTGTAGCATGGCAATAGAAGACGTGCTTTGCACATCTGTTTCATTTGTGTAGTCACTGGTAATATGGTTAAATTTACTGTATTAAACGTTGATTATAAATTGCAGTCTTTTACAGTGTAGTTCTAGTATTAGTATATAAATTTATTTTACAACTGTGGCTTGCAAAATGGCGGCTGAGCAAAAGTCCAGTCAGGAAGCTTCAGAAATTAATAAATCTGTAGTTGCATTGTGCTACTACAGATATTGTAGGAGGGACATTATAAAGTATAAGTTAAAGTGTATTGAGTATTGTGTGTTTTTTCGCCCGGGATGCGCAAGAAAATCGTGGATTATGGATGAAAAACCAGAATAAGACTAGAAGGAACCCACAAACAGGTACGAAATGTAGAATAAGTTTTTATGAATAGATATGAGAGACAAAAATAATGCGCAAGAATATAATAATATGCTACTAATAGATAAAATTCATCAATTGGAAACGGGATTAAACGTTTCAGAAAAAGAGGATCTAAGACATAAATCGGCAGGAAAAATATCCAACGAAATAAAACAGATGGCGGAATCAACATCATATTTAAATATAAATCAAGATGATACCATGATCATGAACAAAGGTGAGGTAGAAGTGCAAAAACCTGATAATAATAAAAACAAGGCTCATGACAAACAAAAAGAAAATAAACGTAAATAAAATAAATCTAGCATTTCTTGAAACTGTGATCGCAAATGAACGTATGAGATAATTAATATCGAAAAGAATTCTAGTGAGCGGGACGTAGCAAAAACCTGGCTTTACAAATCAAGTGAAGAAAATAGCAATGGGCAAATTTATCTCATATGGAAAATTTAATTAATTCGTTAATTTGCTCACTTCTAGTAACATTACAGAAAATATCAGAAGCTGCTTAGGTAATTTTATTACAAATAGCGCTCATAAATGTAAATCGCAGTTAGTTTATGCTGGAATTTCGGATCACACTGCACAATTGGTTTTAATTTTAGTTTAGTTTTAGAGCTGCATATATGATAGTTAATTCTTCATATAGTACATTTCTTGTAAACGAGGAGAATTTGAATACTACTGAATAATAACTTGAGAATGAAAACTGGAGAATATTAGTTTCACAACCAGATGTTGATAAAAAACGTTAGATCCAAAACTTTTAGCGGAAAAATTTAACATGCAATTCAATGTGTCAAACCAGAAATTTTGTTAAGAAACACACCAGCTATACCACGTGAATTCTATTGAAATGATCGTTGATTATTTGAGGCTTCCAGTCTTTATTCACTCTTGAAAAATGAAAAAAAAGTTGAACAATATTAAGTGTAATAGATAAATATATTTATGGACATTGTCAAATAACAAAAGACTTACTTGTTTACAGTTTGTCAGTCACAATTTCTACATATGTAGATATTTCTGTGTGTATACATTTTGCATACAATTGTTTGCATGTATTGCAAATATTTGTGGTTTTATTGTTACTGCAATATCCTATTCAATACCATTTGCGTACAGAAACCGTGTTACTTGTAGTTGGTATATCAGCTTAGTATTGTTTTTGGCTTGAAGTCTGATATTATGAAGCAAATTATTTCGGCAAAATCTAAAATATTGAAAAACGCTTGAAGGGGCCAACATTTTCGATGACATCGACGCCAATTTAGTTCTATTATAAAATGACTGATCATTCAGGTAATTTCTTGGCAGTTTTATCCATTCTTACGTGTTTATGTTTTGCTCGTATTGTTCAAAGCAACGAAGTATTTTTAATATTAACATCAAAGGAATATTTGTAAAAAAAATCGGCTGCTGCAGTTCTACAGTCATGGTAAACAGTTCAAGAAGTTTCATTACGACAAATTCGCTTAGAAGAGTTTATGCATTTAAAGCTTCGTCTTTTCTTAAATACGGAAATCCACTTACCACACATTTCGTCGTAGCCCAAATTTATGGAGTTTGTTTGGCATACTGGGTAAATCTATCTGCATCTGGCCTTCGTTCAAGCTTATCCACAGTAATATAAACTTCCAGTTTGAAGCAATTTCGACTCTTTTCAATAAATTTGTCCCAAACTGCTGAGACTAAAGCGAATTTGTTTATTTGCAAACATTAACTTCTCTCTGCAAAATCACGTCTACTATAGTGTTGGAGAAAAATGTAGTCCCCACTTATTGTTCCACAAATATTGAATCCTCAAAACGTATTTCCTTCGTACGTTCCACGTGCGTAAAATATTTTGCTTGTGTAATTGTTCAATTTTTACCTAAAACTCAAGAGGCTTCTGCCTCTGTACAAATTTGTACATGTTCCAAAATATGGTTGTCAATCAGTAATAGGAACGCTCTACTACTTAGATTCCTATTCGTAATGTTTCTTTTAGCATGTCCTGTTAGCCCCTGCACATTTTTAAAAACATTATGAACTGGTAATCTACCTCCTTTTTCAATTATTTTCCAAATAGTTCCGTCTGAAGCAATTTTAGTTTGTTGATTTGGTACGTTACTTCCATCCTCGTCTTCAGATTTGGAAGGGAATCGTATGCTTCGTCTCGTAGATTTGTTTGTGACATTTTTGCAATCACTGATGAGGAGTTTCTTCATCACTACTCTCGATAATAGCACTGTTATCGTCAATGCCTTGTGAATCAGTTTGTCTCTCCAATAATTGGCCGTGGTTATCATATAATTCATCTCTTTCTACATCCAAACAGTCGATAGGTATGTTGGTTGCATTGTCATTTCATCATAGAATTTCTTCATAGAAATATGCACCGGTCATTTTGACTGATACTGGTATAAGTGTCAATAACAGAAAATATATTCACTATTGTTGATTTGAGTTTACGTGATGTGTTTTGTAAATGAAAATAACACACAGTTTATTCCTTTTTTCACTTGTTTATTAAGTGTTAGATGTTCATCTTGTGAACGAAATGTACATCTAATGAATAAACTGTGTGCTATTTTCATTTAGAAAATATATTTATTACGAATATATATATATATATATATATATATATATATATATATATATATATATATATATATAAAGTAACATTAGGACATACACCTAATTCTCTACTTATAGCTACAAAATTTATAACATCATTTCGGAAAGTAAATGTTACATGCAGTAGCAATTTTGAATTGAAATCGCTCTGGGGTCTTAGCAATCTCATGAACAAAACGTTTGAAACAAGAGTTTTTTCTAAAGTATTAAAAAATTGTTTAATCAAACCATTATAAAAAAGGAGAACGCCAATGCTTACAAAATTATCGACAAATGATATTCTTATTAACCTTCTCAAAGCTAATGGAAATTTTAATAGCAGATAGAATCATTCGTTTCTTCAATAAACATAAATTATTAAACGCAAATGAACATGGATATCAACGTGGAAAGGAAATAGATACAACTATTTTCAATTATATTAAACAAAGACACGGCTGAAATGGACTACTCACGAAGGGCATGTCGTTTGTGAAGGATATAACGTGTTCAGAATGAAGAGATAAGGAGAAAAAGAGGAATAATGTACAACAGTATAGACCAAGTAGAAGCCAGACAACTTATATGATACTAGCACGTGCAGAGACTGGACGATGAAACATTTTTTTGATGGTCCAACTATACACCCACGTAAATCATTTCCTACATTTTCAGAATTTAATACACGTTTTAAGAGTCCTTCACTTACTTTAAAGGTATCCAAAAATATATTCTTACAGACGGGAACTTTTCCGTTTTTAGAATTTAAGAAATACCTAAAACTCCAATTTCTTGGCGAACCTTTTCAGTTTTGTTTTTGACGTCTTCCTTCCACAGTTTTGCTCTAGATAGCTTCGTAAAGTAATATATTTTGTTTATTAATATCTCCTAAATACCAAAATTTCTTAAAATATCCTTTCTTTCTTCTTCTTCGTAATTTTTTATTTAGTTAACAGATCTAGAAAAAAGAGCAAGTAAACAATGCTATGGTTTGCTCATCTTATATAATTCAGTAAATACAGATGCTATAATCAGTGCTTCTCCTACATTAGAATCTATTATAAGACACGGTATTATTCACTGGGGATACTCCAAATATTCACAAGACAACTTTATAATTCAAAAGAGAGCAATACTTATAATTCAGAATGCAAAAATGTTTTACTCCTGTAGAAATAATAAATAAATAATTTATTTTAATTATGCATACAAATTTACACAATACTATACAAATATTTTATTTTAGACACAATTTTATCATGAAACAATTAATTTTTAAATAAACATTTCTGTTTAGTCTATATTAAGGTTTGACACCTTAGTAATTTATTTTACAATAGAATAATTTATACTACTATAATTAAACAGTAATTAAAAACTGTGCAATTTTACGTAGTTAAATACAGTGACAGAACCCGTTTTTTAATTTAAAATTATTATTTGTATATTTACAATATCCGTTTGTAAATAGATACATGTAAATATGAAAATCATTAGCTCGCAGTAAAATAATGAGTAAATATTGCGTAAACAAATAAACATTTAATTAATTACGGCGAAAATTTAGGTATCGAATGCCGGCGCACATGTCACGGTTCATAAAACATTATATGCTGTTTGTGAAAGTCATGTTCAATACGCAATTCGTGATTGGGTTAAATCGAACGTACAGTTACATCAGATTCCGTCCATCATTTTCATTTTTCATCACAAATTCTGGCGGACCGATAATCCCAGATGCATTCGGATTCGATGCAGATGACAGATATCATGTTTACGCAAAATCGAGCTGCATAGATGCAGACAGCATCATAAAAATCAGTCTAGACATTGCTAACATTATTGTGTAATATACTCACATACATTCCAATATAAATAAATGGAAAATAAAAGATAATAAAAATAATCAAATTAAACAAGAAATACCTTATAACAATTATTGATAATAAACAGATCGAGTTTGAAAATAACATTTAGTATTTCAGGAAAACAATAAAAAACGGTATTTTAAACTTTTAATAATAATTACTATTCACGTATTCACTTACATTAAACAAACATGTTATATATGAAAAATATTTTGGTTAAGCTGTCATGTGCATTCATCGTGCATTTTTATTTAAAATGCACCACAAATATATTGTAAATATTTTTGTTATTATTCGTATAGATTTTAGTGTATTGTTTACTTATACAACAATAATAATGGAAAATAACGTATGGCCTTCTTTCTTTGCTATGAAACTATTAATACCTGTTTCATATAATTGTTTAATAATATAATTTTCTGTAAAACTTAAATAATTTTTAAATTTTTCACAACTAAAGTACTTAAATATGTTTTATTAAATAATAATTGCTTCCTATGCTTTATTGAACTGGCTCACTATCATTAACCTATAATGTGTTAGCATATTGTTGTGTGTGATTAATAATAAATATACTGTACTCACGTAACTAAATTATTCACTATGTTTTAATTTAGTGAAATTATGGATTACCACGTATCAAAGGTCGCAACCATTCTTTCATATAACTTGATTTTTATATGTTTATTATTACAATTTTTCTAAATAATTTTATTTACTGTATATTTACGTATAAAATGTGTTGTTTTTTTTCAGACTACAATATTATACTAGGCCGTAGTGATAATAGCGAAAACCGTCCGGATTGTTATTATAAAGTTGGGGACAGTCTCTAGTTATAAAGGCTACTGATAACGTTCGCTATTCGAACAAAATTTATGACTTTTTATTCGGAAATACTACCTTTCTATTCACAAATTCAGCGTAGTATTTCACATACAGATAGCGCTGTCAGATTTACACATGTTAAGCTAGATACAAATCAATGTTAATTAGGTAATATAAAGTTATTGTGTCTCATTTACAAATCATTCAAGATGTACTACGAAGTAAACGCCTCTACCATCAAATATTTTAAACATGCTTGTATACTCAAGTAAAAAATATGTATTAAAAAATTTGAGAGAAGTAATTCACTTCTTTCAATTTAAACATTTTATTTAATCAAATATAGCACAGCAGGTATTCAATATACGATTAATTACATTCTCACTTAACCTGTGGTAAAACATTTGTATATTAATTAAACCAAGTGTTTAATTAACCTTCTAATAGAGTATTCAATATATTGAAAATAGCGACTAGTGTATAAATACTACAATAATTAACTAAACTAAATAATGGACTAATATATAATAGCATGACAGCCTTCGTCAGTAAAAATATACTCTAGGAGAAAATTTGTATGAAAGCTGTTCCTTAAGCAAAAATAAGATAAAAATGTATTTGACAACAAGTTCGTAGACACGCAGTTACTTCTCAGTAAAATGATTTAAGAAATTTAAACTTGACAATCTAACATTTTATAACTACAAATATCAAAGAATATCTTTTATCAGATTACTACTATTTGAAAAAAGCAATGGGTAAATGTTCAAAGTGACCGCCATTTTCTTCAATACATGCAGCAGCAACATTGTGCAAAATTTGAGGCGTAATTTGCTGAATTGCATTTCGAACCTTTTGTTCTTTCTTTTTAATAGTATCTGGCGATATAAAGTGTATTTGATAAATTTAGGGAGAATCCAAAATATTTAGATCTGGCGATATTAGGGCCCATTCTACAATTTGTCTAGCACAACCGATCCACATCTGATGATATTTATCATTTAACCATCTTCTGACTTAGTATACGCCATTATGCTGATATATTAAAGTGCGCCTAATATCTAGTGTTACATCTTTAAGCAAACCGGGAAGAATATCACAAAAAAATAAATACAAGTTTTGGCGTTTAATCTATTGAGTAAGATATAGTCCAATTATTCTTGTTCTAATTATTTCCTGCCAAACACTCACTAAATTATAATGATGATTATCAAATGGTTTATCGCCGTTTCGAAAAAACGTAAGATATGTTGCTCCTTCAAGATTACCATCGAAGAATACTGGTCCTACAACCTGATTACCTATTATTCCAGCCATACATTGACTTTTTGCAGGAATTGAGTATCAGTTTCTCGTATCCAATGAGGGTTATGGTCATCCCAATAACGACAATTTAGACGATTAAAATCACAATGTAAGATAAAGTACGTTTGTCGGAAAAATAAATTAATGCTAATGAAATTTGCTTAATAACGGATCATCATCAGAAGAATCTCGATAAATACAGCATTTTAGAAACTACTATTAACTAACTGTGCAAAGTGGTTCCAAAGCATCAAAACACCTATCAAAAACATACAACTTTACGCCGTTTAGTTAGTTTTCATTTTTATAATGTGTGTTTTGAAAATATTCAAGAAATAAATAGTGTGTTGTATTCCTTGCGAAGAACAGAACAAACAGCATGTAAATAAAAATGAGGGCAAGAAAAAACAATAGGTAACGTGTTTCGGAATTTTTTGCAAAAATCGGCTATATCGCAGTTATCAATTTTATTCCAGTTAAAGTTTCCACCCTGTATAAAAGCTTCTCATTACATTCAACGTATAGAATGAAGAGGAGGTGTTCTTCATAGTGCCCAGATACATAATCTAAAGCATTTTTTTGAACCATATTGATTTTCTTTAGATGGAATTTATTAGTATTACCATAAAAAGGCACCCATAACCAATCACTGAACGTATCTCTACATTTATTTATTTATTTATTTATTTATTCTCAACAGGCATGGAGCCCAATTACAGAGAAAATACAAAGATTGGCTTAATCTACAACTTAAAGATAATATTCTATTACATTAAACTAAAAATAAATTATAAAATAATATACATTGCTTAACACAGATAGGATTTTTAGAGCATACAAGAATTCAAATCATTAATAAATTTGCTTAAAGATGAATGAAATATATCATCTAAATATTGAACTTCGTGATAATTTCGGATCATTGTATGTAGAGGTGATAGTGAATTATGATTTGTGCGTGGAATTTTAAGTGAAAAGGTGCGCCTATGTCGTGAGGAAAATCTAGGTATATTTATTTCTATTAAATCTATGAAATTTTCATTGTCAGTTATGTTGTGTATAATCTTATATAAGTCGGTGATGGATATAAATTTGTGTTTACTGTGCACTGTTTCTATATGAAACTCGCTAAGTAACGCATGATAAGACAAGTCATAATCAGGAAAAATACCATGTTTAAAAAAGTACAGATATTTTAAGAACCTTTTCTGAACTTTTTCTAATAGATTAATATATTTTAAATATCCTGGAGACCACACTGTTGCACAATACGAAATTGGAGAAAAGATCAGTGACTGATACAGTTTAAATATGGTATTTAATGAATGAAAATCACGACAGTTCCTAATTATAAAACCTAGAGTTTTATAACAACTTAATGAAATTTTCTCAACGTGCATGTTAAATGTTAATTTATTATCGAAATAGACACCGAGATCTTTGATAGAAGTTACACGTGAGATAAGGTCATTGTTTAAAGCGTAGTTATACAAAATGGGAGTATTTGATCGGGTATAAGATACGACATTACATTTAGAAATATTAATATTAACGCTATTAACAGAACACCATTTACTTAATTTTGACAAATTATTTTGTAATTTTATGGCTTCTTCAGAGTTGTATATTACACATTGTTAATAAATATTAAAAACATCAATGGGCCGAGGTTGGACCCTTGAGGAACACCACTACTAGATATATATGTATTGGACTTAATTCCCATATATGAGACAAATTGAACTCTATTTGATAAATACGAAGAAAGTACAGACACGATGTTACCACTAATATCACATTTAAGAAGTAATTTAATTAATAATCTATGAGATATGCGATCAAAAGCCTTACTCATATCGGTATATATTACATCAACCTGCTTACCAAGATCCATATGATTAGAAATAAATTGGGTAATATTCATTAGGTTGGTTTGCGTCGATCTCTTTTTCATGAAACCATGTTGTCGGATACTAAGAGTGCTGTTTATCTTGTAATAATATGATCTGATAGGATACGTTCAAATACTTTACTAAAATTAGATATTAGAGCAATCGGTCGGTAATTCTCTAAACAACACTTATCACCTTTTTTAAAAACAGGACAAATACGCGTAATTTTCCAATGATCTGGAAAGACACCACCGGATAAAGCTAAATTAAATAGATATGTTAGAGGTCGTACAAAATAAACCGCAGTGTCTTTTAGTAAAAACGCTGGTATACTATCCGGACCCATAGTTAATTTCGGTCGTAACCGGCGCAAACTACACAACACTTGTTCTTCACTCACTACAAAAACCCAGGGCATGCGGATAGTGTTGCGGATTGAAATCTCTGACATCATCTTGAGGCAAATAGGAGCTCTTGAATTGTGCGGCGAATCCTTCTACTATATCTCCAGGTGTTTCTAGGGCTGTATTGCGATGTTTCATGCATCCTGGTATTCGTGACTGTCCTTTATTGTTATTAATAAAGCTCCAAAAAAGGTTGGGGTCATTATTTATGTTTTCTTCTGCAGCTTTAATGTGTGTGCTGTAGCTTGTCTTAATTTTTTGCTTAATTAATCGTCGTACAGATCTGAATTCCTCTAATATTACATTATCTAGTTTAATGCGTTTAAATAGTTTATTCTTTAGTTTAATTAATTTAATAATTTCCGCATTAAAGCATGGAGGATATTGCTTTGTATCACATGACTGTTCTATTTCGGACCAATCTATTTGGGATATAGCTTCATATAGGAGATGAAGATTAGCCTTTTTAAAATTGTAAAAATCGTGGTTACGTTCTTAAGGAGAAAAATTTAAACCATACTTTCGTGGCGCCACAATATTTATTAGCAGGGGCGGATGATGTCGATCTTCATTAACTAAAGCACATTCTGATTTTTCAACAATACAATATTCATATGACGTTAAAACTAAATCTAGAATTCTATGATTGCAGTTTCTTATAAAATTATGTTGCTTTAAATTATTAAAAGAAATAAAATTTAAAAGTGGTAGAATAGTGAAGTGTCGTTCTGTATTGGAGACATATTGAATGTAGTTGGTTAAGTTGAAATCACCCAAAATAATTATATTATTTAAACTAAAATGTTGCTCTATCATATTGAATAATAAATTATAAGTATCAAGTGCAGTTTGAGGTGGTATATAAACACCCATAATGACAGCTGTATTGTTTTTACATATATTTACTTCAATTGCAACAATATCTATATTTTCAACAGTAAAAAGTATTGGTAAGAGAAGACATTTAAAACAATTTTTTATTGCAATTAAAGCACCACCACCTTTACGAATTTTTCTGTCCACTCTGAAAACGCTATAGTTAGACGGGAATAATTCATTGTGGTAAACACCATCTTTAAGCCATGTTTCAGTTAATGCAATTAAGTCATGATCATTTATTAATACATTGTTGTAGAATTCCTTACTTTTGGTGTTTAATCCTTTAACATTTTGATAATATATGTTTAAATTTACTGCCTGTTGAGAATGCTCTAGTTTACTTATTTACAATTGTAGGTATACCTCGGATATGCTTAATGGTGAGATTTGTTTCTCCGGTTTCCATGCGACGTTTTAATTCAGATTTAATAAACTTTAAGTAGTCCAGCTGCGAACGCGTTAAATCAGGTTTTATGTTAATATTCGTACCATCCTTCAATAATTTGCTCTTTATTTTATTAATACTTGTTTTGCATCTTTTTCCTCGGATAGCACAACTTTTATGGGGCGTGAAATATTAGACAATTTTCCAATACGGAATAATTTTACAGGATTAATATCAACTTTATCCTTACATACATTTTTCAGTGTAATATTATCGTCTTCAATTTTTTCTTTAGTATTAGACTTAGTTGATTCGGGCAAATTATAAATAATATTTTTTGATCGATTTTTTTGATCTTCAATTTCAGAAATTAATTCCACTGTTGTTTTTGAAGTATTGTTTGATTTTAAAGATTTATTTTCATCTTCTAAGCACGCAACTCTCTCTTTTAATTTAATAATTTCATCATTAACTGATGACATAAATTGATTTTTAAAAATTTCAAACTGTTTTGCGATTATTGATGCTATCGTGTTTTCTAACGAGCTAACAGAAATATTGCCCGCCTTAATTATACTACCAGAATTTGTACAGCGTTCACAAATCCATTTATTACCGTTTTCCTTCTTAGCTTCCTCCAAGAAGAAGTCTAAAAGAGTTTTCATTCAATTAATTTCAAAATAAGAATAGAATATAAGAAAGAAATCGTTAAAATATATTTGTCTTTTTCCGCTCTTGATGTTATTTAGGATATATGCGAGTTCTATAATAATTTACTATCTATATGCATCCCTAATGATTTTACAACTGTAGTATGATATATATTTTCCGATCCAATAGAACTCGATTGGATTCGAATCCACTACGAGTGAATGTGATTTTTTTTTATTTTTCTTCTTGATTAACCCATCAACAAATAAATACGATTTTACTTCAGTAAGTAATCAGTAGAACTTAATATTAAGACACAATTATTTATATTTTTGTCTTGTGTGTAAATACAAAAATCATTTGTATATTCATTATTTTAATGTTGTTGCTAAGGATTAGTTTCATGACATATAAGAATGCATATAAAATGGGACTAAAAATGCTAAAGTATAGGAAGTTCTATGCTTTTAGTTTGTGGACCAAATACCTTATTATTGACGTGTAGGGAAACTCTACACTCTCAGAATAAATTTATGATCAATGTTACAATGGATTCAGGGAAGTCTATTTGAAGAAAGTTATACTATCATATGTACCTGGATTAGGACAAAGTTTGTTTTTTTTTGAAAATGCAATTAGATATCAGTTATAAGTGCGACCATAGCATTATAAATTGAATTAAATCTCTGATAAAAATGCCTTTCTGTGGGTATTAGGTAGGTATTATTTATTTTATCCAAGATGCTAACAAAAGTATTCCAATATTATACATAATAATTCTTTACAAAAATTACGATCGCACTTGAAAAGGTTTTAATTCACAAAATTCTCACCCTCTATTTGTCTGGCAAAAGTTCTGCTCCACGAAGTCTTTCTTGATGAATATTTATCAAATGATTTGCCAAATATGGCCTTTTTTGTCCCAAAAAGGGATTATGAGAATGGGAGTACAGCAGCGTTATATTGCATTCTCTCTTCAATCTCTTCAAAATAATTTCTATTAACGTAATGTCCGGCCTATAAGCCGCACTTTTGAGACCTAATCCACCTGCGTCTTATACTCCGAATATTCAAAGTGAAAAATTTCATGATGTGTTCATAGAAGAAACATTTAAATATAAATTTTAATAATACCAATCCACTTTTACAACTTAAATGTTTAGGGACCTGCGCTAATTATAGACCCAACATTTGTCAATAATGAGGTTGGAATTTCCCAAAATACAAAGCAAGTAATTAATTAAAGTGTGCGTCGATTCTAGTATATTTTGCAGATTTTAGTATATATTATTAACATTAGTTAAGGCGTAAAAATATTTACGTGGAACTTTAAATGAAAATACACTTCGTTGATATCACAAACAGGATATGATATCAACGAAGTGTATTTTCATTTAAAGTTCCTGATTCAAGATGTATCACAAAGTGATGGCTTCAAGCATTAAACATATAATTTACGTGGTTTATTATACAGTTTGTTGTAATTATATTTGAATTACAATTTGAATAGTTGTGTTCAGAATCAGACGTTGTCTTGCAAGTATAATTTTATTAAAGCTGTATTAAATCGCCCAAATAAAGGGAAAATAAGCATTTAATATATGTATCCAAAGCTGATAAACTGCGAATTAGCGGAGGAGAGGTTATGGGTTTGAGTGGAAGATCATCTACAAGTGTGATCTCCGCCCTTCGGCATGCTGTTAAAATTATATGTATATTTTTCCTTCAATTTTGTATATTTCAGTTTATTTGTATTTATATAATCATGACCGATAAAGCTTAAATGAATAAATGAATGAATAAATAAATAAATTACTTTTTTTTAATTCTTATAATAGATGAATTTGTTATTAGTAGGAAATGGACAAGTTTTTAAAAAGAAAGCAAGATGATTCTTGTACTGAAAATTCCAGTACTAGCGCAACTAACATTTAAAATGATGATGAGAGAAAGAGAACTTAAGAAAATAAAATAAAAAAAACTCATTAGACAATATTCAGATGAATATTTGAAATTCAAGTTTACATTTTCCGTTGATGGAAAAGTGCGATGGTGCCGGAAAAATTAAAACAATTTTATAACAAAACATGCTACTCTCCAATCCAAAAAGAGGAATTATTTTGAAAGATTGCTAAAAAAAATCAAATTGAACAAGGCAAAACATTTAGAAAATTAGTGTCAGTGTCCAATAAAGCACAAATTGCATCATATAAGGTAGCAGAATTTATAGCAAAACATTTAAAACCATACACCATAGCAAAGAATCTCTATAATTGTTCAAGTTATATATGGTAATGATGCAAAAAAGAAATTGTGAAAGTCCATCTTTCGGACGACACAATTAAAAACAGAATTTTGGACCTGTCAAATGATATTGAGATGAAAGTTAATACAAAGCTTTCGAAACAGACTTTGCTTTGTAAATCGATGAGTCCACCGACATTAGCGGTATAGCTCACATGATGGTATTTGTTCGTTTCATTAATGAAAATGAAATGGTGAACCAATTTTTATGCTGGAAACAACTTGCTGAACGCACAACAGGAAATCATATTTTTGAATCAATTTCATCATATTTAGATAAATTTCAAATAACATGGGACCAATGTGTAGGAATTTGTACGATGGTGCCCTTTCAATGGTCGGCCCTATTAAAGAATTTATTGCTTTTGCGAAGAAGAAAATCCAAATATATTTTTGACAAACTGTTCAAAAACTTGTATCAAAAACTTTACCTGCCATATTAAAATCCGTCTAAGACCATGTAGTTAACATAGTAAATTTTATGAAATCACGACCTTTGCAAACACGATTATTTAAAAACTTTGTGCATCTTCAGAAGCTCAACAAGAGTATTTACTTCTGTATACTGAGGTACGTTGGTCATTACGATGCAAAGTGTTGAACCGAATTTTGAAACTGAAGAATGAATTATCCATATTTTTAAAAAACGAAAGTAATAATACTTTTAAAACATATTTTACACACAATATTTGGTGAATGAAAATTGCATATTTAGCCGATATTTTTAATTATTTATATATTATTAATGCTAATATGCAAGGTAACATCCTCTGATAAACAATCAGCAAAAGAAAATGTCTTTTTGAAGAACATGTATAATACAATAAAGAACAATAGACATGTTTCCTTCAATTCAAATTCAAAATCACAATGTCGATGAAATAATTCATATTATTACTCAATATTTAGAATTATTAAATACGAAATATTTCCCTGATTTAAATATTGAAAATTATGACTGAGTACGAGAAATCCATTTGCCGCAGCCGATAAATCAAATTATCATTTTTCGTTAACAGAAGAGGAAGAATTTATTGCGGTGTCAACAGATCATCCTCTCAAAATGAAAATTTCCGAATTAACAATTGAAGAATTTTGAATATTCATTGAAAACGAATTTAAAACAATTTCCAAAAATGCCATTAAAATTTATTACAATTTTCAACATTATATTTAGGCGAGCTTGGTTTTTCATCATTAACTAATATCAAGACAAATGAAAGTAAAAGGTTGTTAATATAGAAGAAGAAATGCATGTAGCAATCTCACACATAAGACCCAAAATTGCTACTATTTCCAAAAATTATCAGGCTCAATTATCCTATTAAAATTATTTAATTCAAATATTACCAATAATATTCTTAATTTATCTGTATCTTTACTGTATTCGTATTTTTTTTGTATTTTTCAATATTTTCAAAATATATTTTTTTCAGAATTTGATTGAACATTGAAATGCTTTACAATTGCAATTTCACAGGTACTTTTTCAAAAAATTTCTCGAGATGTGGAAGGAATTCAAAGTATTCAACGATTTGGGTTTTGAGGATAATTTCGGCAATTTTTCAAAAATTATGGTAGTAATATAATAAAATGGGTTAAATATTTATAACACCTTTCTTAAACACAGGAACTACCTTAGAAAATTTGAGAACTTCAGGAAATTCTCTTCTATTCTTAGAGTTTAATCAATAAGCAATTACTAAAATTCATTCTTTGTCCATGTAATAATATTTGCAATGTTGTAAAAGTAAAAACGTTTGAAAAAATTAACTGATTTAATATTTTGAATGTTATTAGTTGGCTTCAAAGAATCAATAATACTATTTTTTTAATTATCATTCAATATGTTGATTTTAAAAATCAGCCTTTTTTATTGTTACCAATTTTGAATTTTTAAGACGATGCCTGTTCAAGATGTCTTTATTGGGTTTTTTTGACTTAACATTTTTGTCTTATATTTGTTTCAGTACCAATGCTGTAACGCTTACACGCGAATTTTTACACACGCTAAATAACGCCAAATTGAAAAGAGAATAAATACCTCTAGATATATA